>JARHVA010002980.1:0-22500 GCA_037957365.1 Torreya grandis
TACCAAGAGATAAGGAAAATAATTTCTAGATAAAGGACTCATAAAAGAAAGTCTTAGTCCTTGTGCAGTGCCTATAATGTCGGTGCCTAAGAAGGAAGGTGAGTAGAGAATATGCATTGATTCTAGGGCCAATAATAATATCATAATTAGATATAGGTTTACACATCCTAGGATGGAATATTTAAAGTATTGATTGAGTGGGGCAAGCTATTTTATAAAATTGATCTCAAGAGTGGGTATTATCAAGATTAAGGATCAAATAAGGAGATGAGTGAAAAACTACTTTCAAAATAAATGAAAGCTTGTATGAATGGTTGGTTATGACATTTGGTTTACCAATACACCAAGAAATTTCATGAGGTGAATTAATTATTTTCTCAAGTCCTTCATAGATAATTTTGTAGTGGTTGTATCTAGATGATATACTAATTTACACCCAAATCAAGGTGGAGCATCTTCACCATTTGGATCTAGTTTTGAGGATACTATAAGAAGAGAGGTTATTGATCAACCTCAATAAGTGTGAATTTATGAAGTTAGATCTATTTTAACTTGGATTTATTATCTCTCAAGGCATGTGAAATATGGATAAGAAAAAGGTGGAAGGTAATCATGGAGTGGCCAAAACCTAGGACAATAGGAGAGGTAAGAAGCTTTCATGGTCTTGCAAGTTTCTATAGGAAATTCATTATGAATTTTAGTGGGATATGTGCTCCTATAATAGACACCATTTAGGGATATAATAAGAGATTTGTGTGGAGTGGGAAAGATAAGAAAAATTTTCCAATACTTGAAGCAAAGGATAATGGAGCAACTAATACTAGCATTGCCAAACTTTCAATAATGTGTTTTCAAATAGAATGTGATGCAAGTGGAGTGGAAATAGGGGATACACTAAGAAAAGAAGGTAGACCTATAATATATTTTTAGTGAAAAGTTTAATGATGCCAATAAGAATTACTCATCCTATGACTTAGAGTTCTATGCAATGGTACAAGAATTAAAGAAGTAGAAGCATTATCTCATGCCAAAGGAGTTCACTATCTATAAAGTTAATCCTAAAATTTATCTCATCTCCAATCACCCAAAATTTAAGCAAAGACACATGGAATGGGTGGAGTAAATTAAAATTTTCACCTTCACTATCAAGCACAATCAAGGACAAAGTAACAAGGGATGCAGATACATTGAGTAGGATAGTCTTATTGGTGCATGAAATACAACTAGAAAGTGTTGGAATTAAATCACTCATAGACATGTATGAATATTATGAAGATTTGAAGGAAGCATATAATTCATACAAGCACCCAACTACACTCAATAATGAACCATGGTTAGATTTTATCTTGTAATATGCACTTATTATTCAAAAGAGTGCAATTATGTGTGCCAAGAAGTTCAATAAGGGATAATTTGATCCAAGAAAATCATAGTGGGAGTATGGTATGTCATTTTGGTCTTGATAAGACATTAGAGAAGCTCATTAGGCACTACTATTGGCTTAATATTCATGTAGAAGTGAGGAGGTATGTTGAAAGGTGTAAAATTTATCAATTGGCTAAAGGTAAGAGCAATAATGCAGGTTTGTATCAACCACTATCAATCCTAAATAGGCTTTGGGAATTCTATAAGCATGTAATTTATTATGGGACTACCTAGGACACAAAGTGGTTTTGAATTAATATATGTAGTTATAGATATATTTTCCAAAATGGTACATTTCATTCCATTTAGGACTACTAATGATTTCACCCATGTGGAAAATTTGTTTTTCAAAGAGGTAGTATGACTTCTTGAACTACCCATGAACATTATATCTAATAGAGACACCAAGTTCATTAGTCATTTCTATATAACACTATGGATAAATATAGGAACAAACTTGATTTTTAGTTCAATGTAGATGGTTAAACTAATGTGGTTAATAGAATCTTAAGGATCCTATTGAGGTGCCTATCTAATGATAATCCTAAGTAGTTGGATATTATGTTACCTCAAGCAGAGTTTGTCTACAATGACTCTACCAATATGAGAATTGGCATGAATCCTTTTCAATTAATATATTTTATGCATCCTATATTAGTGTTTTAACTTAGAAAAATCAATGATATGGACAAGAGGAGTATTGAAGATGAAGAGTATGAAGTAGTAATGAAGGAGGTACATGAATAGGTAAGAAGCATGTATACGCTAGTATGGAAAAGTATAATAAATAAGTAGATATAAGTAGAAGGGAGGTGATTTTTTAGATTAGATACTTATTTTTGGTTCATCTTAGGAAGGAGAGGTATCCAAGAGGTGAGGACAATAATTTGAAGATGAAGAAAATTGGTCCTTGCAAGATACTCAAAAGTTTGTAAACAATGCCTATGAGTTGGAGTTAGCTAATGGGGTAGGCATATCACCAATATTCAATGTTTATACCTATACCCTTACAAATAAGGAGTATAATGTGAGAAAACATCAAAGGAAATAACTAAAATAGGTATAGATTGGGCAACATAGTTGCCTAAATCCAAGTCAAAGGAGTTAGAGTGCATACTAGATAAGTAGGTGATCAAACATACTATAGACAAGAAATAATTTAAGTATATAGTCAAATGGAAGCAAAAAATAGTGGAATATTCTATTTTTATGACTAAAAATGATATAAAAATGCATGAGAGTACTCTGGAAACACTCATGGACAATAGTCCTTGAGTTTTTTTCTCTTTACCTAAGAGTGTAATATAGGAGCATCATTTCTAGGGTGATTTTTTCTTCAATTTTGGTTTATTTATCCAAATTTTGATTTGATGATGGTTTATGGGGTCTTTATATTCCTTAACCATCCTTATATTTCAAATTTGTAAGTTAGTTTAAGCTCTAGCTTGTTACATTTTCAAAAACTTAGTTTTTAAAAAAATGAATTGTTTACTTTGAGTTAGAATTACAAGGGTGAATGAGGGAACTTGTTAATTTATCAACATGATTTAAATGTATTTTAATGACCCCTTGAATCATTTTCATGGGTCCATAGTCATGGGTGTATGGAAAACTAACTTTGTACAAGTTCATGTCTCCTAACTTGCTTTTTAGTGATAGTTGTAAGGTCCCTACAGGAAGTTAGAGTAGTTATGAACATATAAAATTAAAAAAAATAATTTTTAATGGTTATTTAATGTTTGGATAGTCACAATTTTTGAGTAATAAAAAGATAAACTATTGGTTTTGCAAAAAAACACATTTAGACCCTATTTTCCTATATCCAAGCATTGAATGTGGAATGCGTATCTTTGTTTAATGAATAAAATCATGATGATTACATATTTATGACTCTATTTTGATTTGGTAAGTTTTTTAATAGTTTATTAAAGGTTTGATTATCCATTTATTGCATTTTTATCACACTATTTGGTGCCAAACATAACACAGACCTATATCAGTCATCTTTTCTTGCACAGTCATATATATTTATTATTAAAAAAGTGGAATAGAGGAGTTATGGAGGATATTTTAATATTTGAGAGGGTTATAATGGTATAAATATATCTCAAAAAAATTTACAGTGATAAAAAATACCTCATATAAGTCAATATCTATAAATTATCCCTCTCAGGTTTGTGTAGGGGAAGGAAACCTTGATTTAGGGTTTATAAGGGAAAATTACATTTTTGGGATTTTAAACTAGTCAAATATTTTGAAACTTTGTAATCTTGTATGATTCCATGTTCTTGAAGAGATTTGATAGGTTCTAGTATTGTACAAACAATTTTGGTATAGATATAGGAGTCTGAGTCAGACTAGCCCATAAAGAGACCTAATTAGAGAGGTATATTGCTATAAAAGGGGTATAGAAAGAGTTTTTGACCAATGAATTTTGTGAATATGTGTAACTTGATAGAGGTTGTCTAGAATGAGTGTTAGTTTTTATTGAACAATTCCTATTTTTCCATACAAGCCAAAAAACCAATAAAAAGGCTACTATAAATGCCTTAAGGTCTAGGAAAGTGGGTTAAATTGGTATAATTGAGATTTATTCACAAGTTTATTTGCATCAAATATGATGAAAGTGTTTCTCATAAGTTGAATAGTTTAGCTCTGTGAGGTCTATGTATAGTGAGGTCATGAGATTGGTATGTAATACCAATATTGCTATTCGACCATATTATATTTATATCTAATAATGGTATAATGATCACATAGGAACATAAAAATGAATCAGATTTATTTTAAAATGGTCATATAAGTGATTAAAGGTCTTTGTCACCATGACTATGCTTTAAGGTAAACTTGTAGTTCTAGGTAAGCAAGTTATAGTGATGACTTTGAGACTTTATGACCTAATTTGAAGCATCTAATATACATGGTGTTTCTATTTAGGAATTTTATGTCATATCCATGATTTTTAGAAGGTTTGGTATGAATTTAAAGTAGTTAAAATGTTGAAGCCAAAATGGCTTGACTAGTTGAGTAAGGTCTATGAGAGAGAAGGTCAACAAATTGGTCTACAAGATCAATAATTTCCATTAAAGATTATGATAGTTTTTTTTGGAAGTTTTTTTGAGGATTTTTTAGGATCATTTTAATGTATTTTAAGTCCTTGGGTGTGTTATTTTATGTGTTATAAGTTCAATTTTCCATGATAATGTTTTGAGGTTAGTTGGCCATTCAGACTGAGCATCTTGAAGAGAAGAGTTTGAGCCTATATACCCTAATTTGAAATATATAATGAAGTTTGTGAAGAAAATTAGGTCGTGATGTTTATTCATATGTTATTTATTTCCATGGTCTTTTTATTTAATTTGTGTTTTTTCCTTCAGTATTTCAAGACAAACTTTCTAGGTATACACATGCTTAATTGTGAACAGTTTAAATGGTGTGCTTCAAGTGGTAGTTAGATTTAAAAAGTATTATGGATCCTATATGAGATTATGAAGGGTATATTTTAGTGAAATATGATATGTGACTTCCATGTGAGTTTTTTTAATGTGTTCCAAGGAAGGCAATGTGTAATGTGTCTTAAAGTAGACCCAATGTGACTAGGTCTTCATGGGACCTGAAGATGAAATAAGGCCTAATTGAGATATGTTAGACCTAAAAGAACTCAAATAATGTTTGATAAATTTTAATGTGATGTCATAAGATATATTTATTATCTAAAATAATAGGTTAAGGGTGTTTATTCAACCAAGAAGGATATTATCAAAAGACTTGTATAAATACAAGGCAATTTTAGGCCTATTGGTAAGTATAGATTGCAAGTGAATAAAATAGTGGACTAGTAAGTAAAAGGAGGTATTTTAGACCACATGAATAGAATAAATAATATATGATGAATATTTTACATAGTTTTTATGTATGAAATTCAAGGTCATATGACCTAATCAAGCCAAGAAGAGGGTTAGTTGAGTGAAGAAGCCTAAAAGGCAATTTGAGAGGGCTAAGAGTGTGAAGAGATGAAGAGGTGGTCATCATCAGTTGATTGAGAAAAAATGTGTCATAAAGGTGATCAAATGAATTAGGTGACTTATTTGGTTATGATTAATTCATGGGTTTGGTTCCTTCTTACATGTTGGTGTTTGTTAAAGCTTAGTTGAGTTGGTGCTTAGCTAGTTAGGGTTCATGCTCTATGTGAAGTGGGTGCTTCACTAAATTTGGTGTTTATCTTATAGGATAGTAGTAGTATTAGTAGTATATATATATATATATATATATATATATATATATATTAATGGTTTATCTTCCCCTTGAGTGTTTCTAATATATGTGATGTGTTCATGTGTTTCATGATTATGTAGATAGGTGCTTATGCTTACTATATATATGTGATTTATTGAATGGTTCATGATTGTTTAAATGAAATTGATAAGAAAGGTTTTTAAATACTGATTCACCCCTTGCCCCTCATAGTAATTTTTATTCCAACATCCCACATATTAAATTTTAATCCCTTTGTCTAATTCAAGACATTCCCCCTACTCTTCTTGGTTATGAGGATAGATGCTCTTGGATATTATCTTTGTTTTCTCTTTGTCAAGATCAAACCCATGCCAACTAGATTGAAATTCTCCTTCTTCCTCCATGATGAATGGAAGACCATCTATCAAATAATTCACTTAATCATATTTCCCATGAATGCAACCTTAACTCGAGATAATTGACTCTTCTTCATCAAAACTATCTTCTTTCTCTCTATCCTCATCTATGTGTTTACTATTATGATGATCTAGCTGAACATACTCATCCTTTTCTTACACTAGGTTTGATTTCTCATCTAGTTTAGTGATAGAAAAAGGTTTTCCAATAACTATTTCCTCATCATCTTAGCTACTTAAGTTACCCTCCTCCTTATCAGGATGGTATTCACTTTCCCTCCATATAATAGGTCCTCCTTTGAAAAGGGATATGGTGGGAGGGAAAGAGGGTTCAAATAGTGAAATAGGAGTATAGGGAATTATGGGTTGTTCTTTCTCATGATTTGGATTTGGGGTTGAAGAAGAATTATTAAAACTTGGGATCTTTCTTGGCTCAGCTTCTATAATATTTTCCTCTTCTTGAATTGGATTTGGTATGAGAGGAGTGGCCTTAACAAGGTTTGGCATCATGAAATTATGATGCTTGGTCCAAGAAGGTTTCCATGGTTAGGATTGATTATTTTGAGGATAATGGTTTTTTGAGAGGGTTGTTATTGCAAGGGGTGGTAGGCTAGATTTTTATAAGAATAGACTCTTTCAAAGGATGGAGAATTATAAAACCCTAGATCTTAAAGAAAGGAAACTTGAATAAGAGTTCAAAGGGTTTACCTTGATTTAATCTTGGGGTATTTAATGTGGCAACCTCTTTTTGAGTTTATTGAGCTTAAGTTATATGAGCTACTTATTTGAAACTAGGATTAGAAGGAATAGAAAAGTTTAACTAAAATTCAATATTTTTTGCTTCCATAACTAGTTGATGCATCTAATCCTCCTTAGTTATAATTTGTGTAAAGAAGCACTCCTCATGATGTATATCTTACTCACTCAATTCCTATTGATTGATTTCATCTTGATGAGAAAGATCTTCCTACTACCTACCATACTCCTGCTCTCTTTCAATCTCTATTATCTACTTTTGGTAATCAAACCATATATCACTAATGCCTAGTTAGGGTTGGTTAGGATCTTGATCATGTTGATTGGGAGTAGCATATCCTTTAAAGGTCTGATTTTAATCATGAAAAAGTTATCAAGAAGGTTGAAAATGGGTGGGAGTGAAGTAATCACTATGATCATGATGATATTCCTTTATGACATGGATATTTAAGATAAAACCAATAGTATTTTAAATATTATATGGATGGTAAGATGTTATATAAAATTAATTTCATGAAATGGGGGTAAAAATACATGTATTTAAGCATTTGGATTACTTAAACCATTATATTTGATACTAGAAGTCACCATGGTGTTAAATAAAAGGCCTTGAATGGAAAGATACATTGAAAGACACACCAAAATCCTTCAATGAATTATGTAATAATCATCAAAGTATCACACTGGGTGTACCATAAACCATTATCACTCAAACCGTGCACCTAATAAATTGGAAAAAATGGTTTAGTGGAATAATGTAAATATTCCCAAGGTTATGGTATCCTTGCACTCCTTAGGATGGACCTCTAGAGAAGGCCAACTTCCTTTTACTCTAAATTCATTTGATTTAGGATCAACATGTAGGCCTAAAATATTAGAAAAGAAATATACAACTAATATTAAGTCTAAAATATTTAGGGGGAAAAGGGAAGAGGAATGTTGGAATACAAAATGGTGATGCACCAAGACTAGATAGAGCCAATGTAAGAGATTTGAATAACACACTAAAAATTTTAGAGAATAAGGAAATATCACACAGATTCTAATATGAATACTTAGATTACATAAGTAATTTGTATCAAGGTGTAGGATGCAATATAGAACCAAGAGGGGTGAAAAATGATCCATAGGTGGTATCTTTATAGACCTATGTGTACACAAAATACAACCTAAAAAATGGATTCAAAATATTCACGAAGGTGATATGAATGGACAAAATTGAAAGGGATAAAGGTCATCCACATAAAAATATCAAAAAACATAAAATTTATATAGCATGAAAAATAATGAAGGAGGTGAACTCAATTTATCATTAAAATGTAAGGTTTAATTGGTAAAGGTCTTATGGATGTAAACTTTTGGTAGCATTACTATGCCTATAAATGTTGAAACTTTACCAAAAATGTAAAACCTAGGATTTTATAGGCAATGGGAAGCTGATGGGTCATTAAATACAATAGAGAATATAGCTGAAGGAATTAGATGAACATCAAAAACCAAGACACATAATCTCTCTATAATCCGATATGGATGTCCAAAATTAATTGGATATCTTGATTATGACCTCTAGGTATGCTTTTTATTTCCTTGATCATGCATCTATCATATTGTCCTCTTTCTCTCATTGGTTGTGAAACAACTGATATTTAATCTCTCAACTACTATATCTAAATTTGGACACATCATGCATAGGAATGTAAGTATAGATCTCTTGGGATTGCTTATCTTGGAAGATTTTGATTAATTATTTTGTTTTTACCTTTAATGCTACCCTCTAATTATTCCCATGTCATATTTAACATTTAATACTATTCTTTGTCCTATATGTTTTATGCCTATTCCTAATGTGCATGTCATACTTTAATGGCTACTATTACTCAATTTTGCATTAAATACCACCACTTTTTTTTATCATTTGTAGGTGAGATACTCATTTTCACTTGATTCTATAAATCAACATGGGTATTTAGTTAAAAATTAGCCTTTGATGGTTTTGAACACCATATGGGTCATCAAATATAAGAAGGTGTGCTAATGGTGTCGATAAATTCCATTTGTTGCCCCTTTCATTACTTTGCCACATCACTCTTTTAACCCATTGAGATGAAACAACAATCTATGGCCTCCAAATGTCATCTCCCCAATTATTTTGGCATATGATGTAAATATATAAGCTAGTCCATGTGGTAGCTTCTTTCTCTTTCATTACTTAGTGTCCTTGTTATCAACTAACTTTGTCACCACTTCCCATGCTTACTACCCACAACTTGTGAACTTGGGGCCTACCACCTCCATGTGGTGGACCCTTATTGGTTCTTAGGTTCTTGGGGGTCTGATAGGAGGTCAAATATTAGGGATCCTCATTTTTTAGATACATGCTAGTTTCATTCTATGTTTTTTAATCCTAGGGGACCCAGGTTGATAGGTGTCCATGTGCCCTCCTTTTATGTGGCTCAAAATACCCATATTATGATAATATAATGGCCAGGGAGACTATCATGTGGGATAATTAAATTCACCTAGAGCCTTGATATTATTTATAACCCTAATTAACCTATTTATATATAGGTGAATCAAGATTATGCCACATGCATAATCTAACTTACCCACTTTCTTAGAACTCTAACATGCTTTTGGGCTTGTGCGAACCACCTTACGCCTATATAAAATCAAGATTTTTCCATGTGTAAGAATCTAACTAACTTGATTATTTGAGGATTTTAAAATTATATTGATGGTTCTATGGCTCTATGTCAATAGGTTATCAGGTTGCTAATATTGTGCCATTTGGATAAATCTTGCCAACCCGCTTACTTTGGCACTTTGCCAAAGTCATTTTCCCTCAGTCTACATTAAAGAAAAGCTAAGTCCTAAAGGAAATTTTAATAGTATTAAGACCATGTAAGGTAAACACATGTATCCAATCAAAGTTTAAGAAAATACTAAGGCATGAAAGGTTTATGAATAGGGTTGAGGCTGCAGAATGTTGACATGTGGCTCTAAGTGATGTTTAATAATTGAGTAAGTCTTTTTAAATCCCTCCTTACCTTAAAAAAAAATTCTTCTAATATTTATAACTTGTACCAATTAAATAAGGAATTAGTGTGTAATTTATATCATATCCTACACAACATGGGAGCACAGAAGTGGAATTATGTGATATGATGTTGAACTTCAACCTTTAAGTGTGAGAAAGTCCTTGAATAATAGTGTGCAAGAGGATTGGGAATTTTTAGTAGGATCTTAATGATTTGAAAATGGTTCATTCACATTTCTCTCTTCTCTTCTTAAAGTTTTGGAGACCCTCTTTCCCAAACCTTCATATTGTTCCATTACTTTGTTGCATTTCAAATACAAGGTGTGTGTTAAAGGCTATTTAGTAGGACTAAAATCTTCAATTATTCAATGAAGGCACAAAACCTTAACACTTATGCATGAAAGACTTTTAGGAAGATAAAGTGTAAGAGGAATGAATATTTTCACTTTGTGTGCTTGCTTTTGGAGTTTATACTTGGGTGATAGTCTCAATATTCATAAGTCTTATCCTCGACATTTTTGTTTGGAATAGGCATTCTAAATTTTTATGTATTTTTTGTCAAAAACATAACTTTAAAAAATATTTATAAAGGCATTTTATCTTGGGAATTTTTTCTTGGCATGGGATTTTGTGCATAAACTCTGATTCATGAAAATGGTCTTCAAAACATTTGTTTGGAATAAAATTTTAGACCAGCTCTATAATGCAAGTTCTAACCCTTATTTTGCCTTCAACATTTGTGTTCAGTGACAAGCTTCAAAACTTTTTCCCTAAACACTTTTTTTGAATACCTAAATCCTTATTTGAAAATACACTAAGTCAAATAATTAGTCATTTTTGCCAAACTCCAACTGAACCTAAAATTTTGAATGTGATCTTGAATCCCATTTCTAAATTAGACACTGATCTTCCATGGTGAACAAAAATGGTCAATAATTATGTTGAAATGCACCCATATGTCAATCATCAAGTAATTATAGGTATCCATAAAAAATTTAAAAGTTAAAAATGTAGCATAAAAAACATAGCAAGGACAAAACATCATAAGAACAAAACATAACAAATGACGTGCTCACATAGAATATGACACAACTAACAAATTTAGGTCAAAACTAATGAAATCACATTTTCCTCTATTATTTTATGTGTAAATTTGGTGCATTACGTTTCCATCATGAAATGTTAAATACTATCACCAGAATGAACTAGACAACAAATAAATAATGTGTTAATCACTAAAATGTCCCAATTATGATCCTCTTTATATTTTCACAACATTACCAATACCACTACATTTTTTACTCACTAAGTTTTGTCCTCATGATGTTTTGTCATAATATGTTTTTGTCATACTACATTTTTACCACTATGTTTTTTATTACTACATTTTTGGCCACTATGTTATCACATAGACCTGCATTATAAGGCATGAAGATAGGCTACACAAAGTTATTCATCAAAAAGGATTTCATGAAGATAAATGTTCAAGGCAGGTAACTCAACTTATAGTGGTAAGACAACTTTAGAACCATATACTAACAAGAAGGGATTTACCCTAGTAGTAAAAAGGCTAGTGTGATAAGCCCAAAGTGTAGGATAAATATTGAAATGCCAATCAAAGTGATAATCTTGAATAGTCTTTTATAAAAAAAATTAAATATTTTATTAGTGGATTCCACTTGAATGTTACATTAAAGGTGATATGGTGTGGAATTTGTTTTTTGTAATTTTGAATTTTGCACATAGTTGTTTCATGTCTTTATTTTTGAAGTTCCAACCATTATAAAAAATGATAGTGTGAGGAATCCTGAGAAAACATATTATTTGATTAAGAATGAGTTTGTAAATAGTGCTATCAGTAACATTTACAAGAGGCATGGATTTAACCTACTTAGTGAAATATTTAGTTTAGTAATGATGAAGACATGACCATCTTATGATTTGCATAATTTATCAATAATATTTAATCCCCACATAGAAAATGGCCAAGGAGACTCCAAGGTTTAAATTTTAGTTAGAGGATAATGAATGAGATCATCATGAAGTTGGCAAGGATTACACTTTTTTTTGAATGTAATGGTATCTTTTTCAATAGGAGGCTAGAAGTATCCCATGTATAGGAATTTATGGGATATAACATGTGTATTATAGTGACCATCATAAATTTCCCCATGTGATTATTCTAGGATAGCAAGAACTATCTCTTTAGTAAAAAATAGAGTAAGATACCTTTATCATTATGATAACACATGATTTCATATCAAAGTACATATTCATAGGCTTATTTGTGAATTTAGGTATTTTCATGTGACTCATCCTCTAGAGGATAAGTATGATGCTTGATGAATTTTATGGTGTGTTTTTACCTTGGACTTTGGTGAGTAGTGAAAACCTCAATGTGGAAAATAAAGGAATCACTCAAGGACTATAAATCAGATGGTGATTTCCTCATATGAATAGAAATTGTGAATCATGGAGTGATTGATGAGGGTGAAAGAGAGAGGATAATGAATAAATGGAATCAAATTAGAATTTTATTCTCATGGGATTACATCAATAGTAAATGATGTTAATTAGTTATAGATATTGATAGTAGGTTGATGGCATGCTATAATATTTTCACTTTTGCATTGATAATCACCATTGAGTTTTTGACTTATGAGTTTTAAATCTCCTAGGGAATGTAAATATGTGAAGTCTAAATTTATGGCCACTTTTATCCTTTATATGAGAACTTCATATTCAACCATGTTATCAATGACTTCTAAGTTTAATCATATTGTGAAGGTCAGCTAAGACACAATTTTCCCCAACTCCCTAAATACATTTGTCACCATCAAAATCAAGTGTCTAAGTTATTCATGTAAATTAATTGTAACTTTAGGTATTTTTTAAGTGATGGATTTAGTTTTATAAATAGAAGTATTAGGTTATTATAGGTTTTGTTCTTAAATCTCAGTGGTAAAATTATGAAAGTAATTTTTAAGTGAAATAGCTTGATTAAGACCTTCGATTTAAAGGATTTGTAAATCAAGAATAATATCTTGAATGTGATTAGTAATTGGGATGGGGGTATTATCAAGGTGATCATCAAATACTTAGCCTTTAACTATTTTTTACGTGACAATTCTTAAGTAAAATTCATTAAGATAACCATCCATTTTCCATTTTTATCTCTAAGTAAGAAATATTTGGAAAAGAAATGGAAAAGTGAATTACAATGTATAATGAAATAACTAGTTTGGTAAAGCATATAATGTCAAAGATTTTCATTAGTGAAATAGATAGTGAGGAAATCAAATTTGAATTTTGTGTAATGTGTTTCATAATGTGTTAAATCTTGATTGATGTAGTATATAACATATTCCTAGCCTATTTCATTTTTTTGGGAAAGCGTCTCCCTAGCTGATATGGGGATGGATGAAGTATACATAATGAGGGGATGAGCGTTAGAAGGTGGTAAAAGAGTAGGAGGATAAGATAATGAATCCTTCATGTTATTGACATATTTTTGACATGTATCAATCCATTAAAGATAAATACCATTTTTAAGGATTTAATTACTAAATAAATATAGAAATCCATCTCAAGAATAAATCATCAAATTTCCATGAGTTTACCAAGATATGTTTATATTTTTATAATGGAATGATGGATATGCATGTTGATGATAAATTTTATTTTAGTAGGATCTACATCAATCCATCTGACAGAAACTAAAAATCCTAAGAGTTTGTTAAAAGTAACACCAAAACACATTTTTGAGGATCAAGTATAACTTTATATTGATGAGGCAATCAAAGATAATAACAAGTTATGAATATGATTTCAAAATGCTTGGATTTAATAATAAGATCATCTACATGAGTTTCAACTATTTTATGAATGAGGTGGTGGAAAATATGGGTCATTGTACATTGATAATTAGCTCCATAATTTTTTATACCAAAGGTCATTTTAACATAATAATAGGTTCCTCGTTTAGTGGTGAAATGAGTTTTATGTTGATCTTCAAGAGTGATATTAATATTAATGTGTCCCAAAAAACCATCCATGAGAGATAACATGTCATATCCAATTATATAATCAACAATGACATCGATTGATGGTAAAAGGAAAGTTATCATTAGGACATGCTAAATTAAGATTACCAAAATATTTACATATGCAAATAACCATAGTGACTTTCTTAAAAATAGGAACAATGTTGGAAACCATTCTGATTAATCTATAGGTTTAATAAACTTAGAATCTATAAGCTTGATAATTACCTTTTGACATAAGGTAGAAATATCAGGAGGGAATTTACATTGTTTTTAACGCATGGGTTTGGAATCATGATAGGTTATGATGTTATGAACCATAATACTAGGATCAATACTAGGCATCTCTTCATATTGCCAAGAAAAATCTTCACAATATATTTTAAATAATAGACTACAGTTATCATGTTATATTAAACAAAGTTATTTAGAAACAAGAATAGGTCAAGTAGTGTTTATGGTACCATAATTGATTGTAATAATTACTTTGATGAACATGGAATTTCCATCTTATAAGTATTATGGAGATAGAGGAATATTGGATATAGGATTTATTTTTGGATTAATTCTAGTGATAAAATTATTGAAGGATCCATTTTATGAAAATTTCCAAGCTTTTGTTGTTGGTGGGGAAGTTAAGGCTCAAAAGCATGGATTAATTCTTGTATGGCTTCATCACTAGGAAGTGATGCTAAGCTTCCATAGCATTCAACATCTATTTCAAGATCAATGAATTGATTACCTTGGATATAAAAATTAGAATGTATTGATATTACATAATTAGCCTTAGCATCTAAGGTAATTTCAAGTTCTTGAGTAGAAGATAAAGATTCTAGTTTTATTATATTAGGATAATTGTTATAATTAGGTATAATGGTTTTAGGTGAAACTTTCACATGTTGAGGAATAATTGAAATAAGACTAATAATATCAAATATATTGATAAAGGCTACTATTATTGATGAATTAGGAATAATTATATTGGCCAAGGGTTAGTCATAGCTGATGCAATTAGATACAAATGAATGAACTTTGTTAGAGTGATCGACATAATCAAAGAGATGAGAAATAGTGTGAACACTATTGATTTGGTTAATAGTGTTTATATTTGAAGAAAGAGATTGAATAATATTTATTTTATCAATGCTATTAATTTTTTTAGATTTAATGATTTCTTTGACAACCCATGGAATGTTTTTTAAAGGTGGATTGGTAGGCGGTACATAAACTTTAGGTTTTAATTCAATATCAGGTAATATATGAATGACATCATGATTGAAGGCATGTATTTTAGCTAATGTATTTTGGTAATTCATTACATCAAATTCTCATAATTGGGCTTGGGCCATAATGTAGGAATCATCATAAGAGGGATAAATAGTACATGTATTAGTTTTAAAATGGATATCGGTAGTATATACACCTATGTTACTAAAATTATGAGGAGACATGGCTAATGGTTCTTGAATTTTTTTGGCTAACCCATATTCATTACAAGTGAATTCATATTATGTGTAAGAGGCTTCATATGTGTTTGATGAGGGAGGACTATCATAAATATCATCAACTAAAGGAATAGTGTGATCTCATGGAAGTAAAGAAGGAGGAATCCATTATGATATATAGGGAGGTAATAGAGTGGTATTACAAATGGTTTATAATTAATTAGGTTCATAATTGTTAGAGTCTACAAGAGTGACATGAAAATAAAAGTACATGTTGATGAATTTAGGTAAAGGACTATTAATATTATTGATTGTATAAATTTGGTATTGAGATTTAGGATTTGAAACTTGAATGCTCCAAGGGTTTGGGTCTAATTCATGTTTATAATGTTTTCTATTATGGATAAATTTGATACATTAGTGATAGAAATATGTAGTAAATCTCATACAAGGACTCCATGGATGTCCCAAAACATTATTATAAGATAAATGAAGATCAAGGACCATGATTTTGGCTTAAATCATTTTTAATCCAATTATGAGGGGAATCTAAGTATAACCAAGTGGTTTTTGATTAGTTTTATCAAATCCATGACAAATAAGGCAAGTTTGTTTAAGTTTTTCTTTCAAGTATTTTATTTTTTGGATGATCTAGAGATAGGTAATATTAATTATTCAACCTTAATCTACCAATACTTTTCTAATTAAGGTATTATTGATTCTAGTTTTGATAGAGTGGTGGATCATCGGCACAAAAAATAATTTCATTTTTAATCATATCATCTTTAGGGAATTTTATGTTGGGTTTTTTATAAGAAGATATTATTTCAAAAGTGTGAAATTTTATAGGTTAAGGACCTTAAAAATTTAATATAGGTACCTCAAAGTCATTAGATGGGAGTTCTTCAATGTCTTGTAGTTTTTGCATGAATAACTTATGATGATAAGTAGAAGTTATGACTAATTTCATAAGTGGAATTTTACAAGGCATAAAATTAAGTTCTTCTAGAAAACTCCAATGAGGTTTGGAAGAGGAATTAGAAAAATTATTAGGTGTATTAGGAGTGGTATTCTTGGTAGGAATTGAGGAACTAGGTTGAGGTTCTATATGTGGGAGAGGATCATCACTAGTGGATGGTTCTAAAGATGATGGAGGAGTTGTAGTATCTTTTAGAAGTTATTCTTTAGTGGAGGACTTATTAGGTTTGGTGACAAGATTTTTATGAGTGGTTTTATTATGGTAGTTGACTTTATTCATATTCACATACTAATAATTAGTATAATATTAATCATAGTTAGCATCAATAGCATAAAAAATTTCATTTGAATGTATCAGGGTTAGAAGAAGATTTTTAAGATATTTGAACGGTGGATTTAGATAAATTCATACTTTGATAAACTTTAATGTATTTATCATGATGATCCTTGTTCATAGCATCATGATCAAAATCATATCCTAACATGAATAAAACTACAAATTTTGTAATAGCGTGACATGTTTCATGATAGTGACCAATATCGACATAGAATCAATAAAATTCATTAGGATCATACCATTAGTGAGGGATGATGGTAGTGTGAGTGAAAGGTTTGGATTGAGGTAATAACTTCCTCATTTTTGACACATTAAAGGGTGTTTAGGATGGAGTTTGAATATTTGATTCATTTACACATATTTTGGTTTGAGTAGGCTTAGAGGTTGAATTGGTAATGGATATTACATTAGTTAAAGTTTTCAAACAATCCTTGATAAGACTATGACAAGGTTCAAATTGAGTCATGAGAAAACATTTTAATTTAGATGTATCAAAAATATATTCTAAAGTTTAGGGAGAGAAAATTTGAACCTTGTATTGAAGAGAAGATTTTAAATTAGTGATAAATAATTTAAATAGATTATCATCACTCATGTTATATCTGTTTTATGATCTAATGATTTCCATCATTTGGTAAGGGTATGAGTGGATTCATTAAGTAATTACTTAGCATTTATGAAATGGCTAAAGCTATTTTCAAGAAGGTCAGTGTGTTAGAATTCATTCACTAAGCATTGAATAAATCCTCTAGTTGTGTAATGGAATGCCTAAGAAGCTGGTTAGACCATTTCAGAGCATATATTACAAATGTTTGACAAGATGTTTATTATTAGTGATGTTATGAGTTTAAACCCATTCCTTGTAAATATTACCAAAATATTTAAGGAAAATAGTCAAATCCTTAGTCCCATTATATGTAATAGTTTGATAAATATTCCTAATGTCTATTCATTCAATAAAGTGATCTAAAGTTTCATTTTAAATATGTTGAAGCATTTTCTTATGCATAAGAGGTTGAGGAATGGTGTTCCCTTTTTCATTCGAAGAGCATGGAAAATAAAATTATGATTATGTTGAGGCAAGATTATGGGAGGTTGACTTTAAATTTTTAAGATATAATTTTACATTTGGATCATTTGATAATTATTATTTATTTACATAACATTCATTTGCTAAATCATTTATGAAAGAATTTGAATTATATCAATAAGTGGATTTGGATTATTAGGAAGGAGAGAGTCTAGTCTTGGTAGGAGGGTCATTCCATATATTAGTGATAGGAAGATTCCATAGAGGGGGATTTCCAAGATTAGTATCAATTTATCCAATAGTGAATTAAGTTTGGATAAATTAGCATTTGTGTTCGGGGTATAAATGGTATTATCATATGTGATCTTAATGATATGTAAGTCATCTAGACCATAAGTTTTAGTTATTTTTACCATGCTACATTTGATAGATCTAGATGTTTGTTAGGAGTAGTTGAATCATGAATTATGGTATTCATTGGTGGGTAAAGTAGGTAAGAAAGAGAAACCCATGTAAAATATGAATGGGTTATGACTATCAAAGAAGATTATAATAGGTGATTTTGTGATGATGATTAAATTGGAGGATTGATAAAATATTTGATCAATTACAACAAATGAACATTTTTGGCTTGACATAATATATTAGTTTTATAAATAATTTTTTTAATGAACTATATCATGTCAGGTCAATGGATTATAATAAAAATACCAAATAGATGGTGACTAGAAAAATATACTAGGCCAGCTAGGGTTGATGTAGTTACACATATTGATAAAATTAGGATAAAACTATATCAATCCTAGTCTATGTTTTTGATAAAAATAGAGAATGACAACAAAAAAGAAGTGTATTATATTGATCATGTTCAATGTATTTATACATATATAAATGAAAGGATAGAAATATATCGAGCATAGTCAATAAAGTTAAATATGGGAAAATTTTATAGAATCAAGAATAAATTATATTGGTCCTAATTGATAAAGTATAATAATAAGAGAGAAATCAAACTCAATAAATTATATTAAACCTATTTGATGTAGTCCATTCACATAGAGACAATTATATCAGTGATGGCTAATGTTGTTGGAACACATAACACAAAACTATATCGATGTTGGCCTATATAGTCTACAATACAAAATAAAATAACAAGCAATAAATTGAAATTTTATTATTTTTGTTAACTATTTATCCAAAATTAATATCAAGTAGATCTTATAAAAATATGTGACTGGTGTGTATGATCTCAAATAGACTTGGGATAATGTTAACCTACTATTTTAGATCACTGACTATGGAGGAAGTATCATTCCCATAACTCCATAAACCTAGTTTCAAAGGTAATCTATATTAGCTTCTTGATGCTAATTGATAACTAGTGCAATACAAAATTATAATGATGATTGACTTCCTAAGATTCAATAAAAATAGAAATCCTAGGCATTTCTTAAGTACTATGAGGTACATGGAAAGTAAAGTCTATGTTTAGCTCTGTATTATGGCTATGAGTATTGGGGAAAACCCCTCACACTATGATTTATTTAAATAATAGACAATGATTGTAAATATAACAACATGCATCCCTTCATGATACTATCTAAGTATTGTGAAACTTTTAGAACAAAATTTATATCAAAAACCAATCAAAAAGAAAATAAAAGTGAAAATCAATGTTGAAAATCAATTTATAGCTTTTATTGAATGAAAATAAATAGGTAGTCAACTTGGAAGTAAATTTTTGATTAATTACTAAAAAGGAAAGTTATTTTTCTTTATTTATGTATAAAATGAAAACATGCAAAACTAGATAAGTGCATGTTTATATAGTTGTTCAGATAGTACATAACTATATCAACATAAGTCAATGTAGTCTATGTAAAAATAGCTAATAATAGGCATAATAAAATATATTAAATTGGGTTGATGTAGTTTATTAATGGGAAAATCAAATAAATATTAAATGTAAACTAGAATTGATGTAGTTTTAATAGGGAAGAAAATAATTTTATGAATATATCAGCCAAAATAGATATAATTTTATATGAAGAATTAATTTTTTATGAAATGTAAAATTTTGAAGTATAAATTTGAACTAATTTGATTATTTAAATTGACTATAAATATTAATAAAAATTTATTGATTTGGTTCAATAAAGTTGGTAGAAAAATACATGAAAGATAAAGTTAGATCATCCTGGGATGATGTACTTTGATGACTAGAGATAATGAGGATATGAGAGGGAAAACTAGATCATCCTGGGATGATGTAGTTTGATGACTAGAGCTAATGAGGACATGAGAGGGAAAACTAGATCATCCTAAATCAAGGTAGCTTATTATAAAAACATAAAATTAATAATTAATCAACTTGAATCAATGTAATTTCCTAGAAAACACATAATTAATGATATTATATTGACTTAGGTCAATGTAGTTGACTACGTTGATGTACCCTATTGAGAAATTAAAATAAAAATAAAGCTATATTGATTTGAGCTAATGTAGTTTTCCCTATGAATAGATATAAGTTAGATTGGATTGACTTAATTTAATGTAGTATATAGAAAATATATAAAAATAAAATTTTATTGGTAGGTTTCAATATAATTTTTTGAATGAGGGGGAAAATTAATTTTTATCTCATGTCAAGTTCATCAAAATGTATGAAACAAATTAAAATAGACTTGAAAACTATCCTACCTAATATATTTGGACTTAGAGATGGTAAATCAACCAAAACTCATTGGATAATTAGTTATATCAGATCACGACCAATTATCTCTATTAAAACTAGATATAGGAACACTTATCACACAACATCAATTGAGAGGGTTAAAAAACCTCTAGGCAATCAATATAATGTAATAACCCTAACTAGATCTCTAGTAATAATGGTATTAATCTAATCTAGTATTGCCAAAGCTTGTAGCACAAATAAATACAAATGTTAAAAAAACACTAAAATGGGTAAGGACCCATGGTAGTTAAATGGAGGCCTAAGTTACCTAGGATGGAAGATGGCAAGTTTAAATAACCCTATAGCCACACTAAGTTTAAGTTTAGAGGTGATTCAAATAAGGATTTATGTATTTAAAACTATTATTTATGTAATATCTATCTACTAAATGAAAGAGCTAAGTTTATAAATACTTACCTTGAATACAACTTGTCAAGCATCAATATCTCCCTTGGCTAATGATGTTTTGACAAAGGTTATTATGGTTGTAAGGATCACAATGGTTGAAATAAACTCTAGGATACAATACTTATATTTTCATCCAAGAATCTACAAGGAAAGTTATTTACTTCCAAGACAAGATCTAAGAAATGACAGCTCCCAAATGTAGATTAAAAGTAAAATTTTTATCAATAATAGTGTGAAAATAAATGTTACTCTATATTGGATTAAGATGAGCCTTATATTTGTAGTTTTGAATTGACCTTCAACCCTTCCAAAATTTTATTTGACAATATTAACTCACCTCAATGTAGTTTAAAAATTACTATTTACCCTCAACCAAGGTCATCATGGGTTGATCGAGTTGTAAAGTGTAATTCATGACTATCAAGATCACATTGACTAGAGAAAACCTTGTTTGAATTTTTAGCAATAAGCAAAAATAATACATTAACATAAGCTGATATAATTAAAAAAGATATGTCTTGGATTATTTAGGGAATATTTGGGAGGAATATTGCTTAGGAGATCAAGTAAATGGGATTTTGTAGTATATATAGGCATGATAGATTTAGACAACACTATTTCAATGAACTAATGGTCTAATCACCCCTTTCTTAGTTCACCTTTTAAGGCATGCACTTAGAGAGATTAAAACTCAAAAAGTTACTAAAAGATAGAAAGTATCAATAAATGATATTATAAACATTATGTGTATATAATTTGTGTTTGTATTTTTTATGACATTATAACATATAAAAAAACATGGGAAGAATATTTGAAGCATGTAAAACATGTATTGTTAGTTCTTACACAACATTAGATTTATGCCAAATCTTCAAAATATGTTTTTAGAGTCCAAGAGTTGGATTACTTGGGTCATATTATTTCACATGAAGAAATAAAAATTTTATTTAATAAGACCAAATTCATGATGGATGGTAAGTGTTAAAGACTCTTAAGAACCTCCACTAATTTTTAGGTCTAATAGGTTACTATATCAGGTTTGTAACGAAATTATAGAAGCATAATAGGTCCAATCAATTTTTTTAAAATAAATATTCATTTAATTGGAATGAAAAATATACCAAGAACATTGATAAGTTGAAAGAGGTTATGAACACCACTCCAATATTTTATACCCTAAATTTTTCTAAAACTTGTGTTGTTGAATGTGATGCATCAGGGTATGGCAAGGGGAAAGTCCTCATGCAAGAAGGAAGATCCAATACATTTGAGATTCTCCAACTAAAGGGAAAATAGGCTCAAGATAATTTTTAATAAAGAGATGTTAGTTATTCTTCATGCAATCAAGCAATTGAAACTTTATCTGATGGGTAGACACTTTAAGGTAAATATTGATCTGTCATGAACCAACCTTATGGCCCTTTATAGATACTAGACTGTGGCTTACTTTAGCATGTTTTTGATAACACTTGGACTAATTTTGGTTTATTTTAGTGTTTTTTTCCATATGGTTATGACATAGGTATCTTAGATAGCTGATGTGATATGTTATATCATGACTAATGCTCACATTAGATTCATTATATCTTGATATGCATACTACTTACACTAGCTTCATTTTATCTTATTTTATGTATATGTTTCTT